>CM062203.1:3500000-3510000 GCA_031216445.1 Lateolabrax maculatus
CATGCGCAATTGACGCACAGACCGCTTGGAATTGAGAGACACTCGGTGTCAGAGGTGTGCGTTCATGAATTCACTCCGGTGGTGTCAGTGGATCCCTGAGTGCTCAGAGCGCTGCTCTCAGAGCCTCTGATACAATTCAATCATATGCGTTAACTTGCGTAAATTTTTTAAACGCGTTCATTCTTTTTGTAATTAATTAATTTAAATTAACGCAATTAATTTGACAGCCCTAATATATATATACACATATACATATAAACATACATATACACACACACAGCAACAAATGAAATAATGATCATAATAGTGATAATAACAATAAAAATACCTACAATGTTAATAATAGTAGTACTAATTATAATTATAGTAATGTCACTGGTAATATCCAGAAAATAAACCTGGTGGTAATAAAAAATAATTAAGACATTAACTAAATATAACAATAGTAATACTGATTATAAATGTGATGGTACTGTATGTAATAGAGAAGGAAAAAACTTTTTGATCTGAGTGTGTGTGTGTGTGCAAGTTGAATAATAGTGTATGGTTAATGGCAAATATGTGTGTGTGAATGACAGTATGGATGTTTATTTTAGATAAGTGTGTGTATATTTTTATTGTGGTTTTGTTGGTAGATTTTTCCAAAGTGTGATACTGTTTTTCTTCCTTGATTTCCAGTTCATGAGGATAGTTTCCCTGCCGATGATTGCGGCTATGGAGAGTGTTCTACTGGATGTGTTGTTCAGGTTGATGTTGGATGTGTCTCCTAGTGTAGCATGCATATAGCTGTCTGTGGTGTTTTGTGTGCAATTTCGACAAATTTCAGAATCTATAAAACCCATTTTAAATATCTTTTTCCCCGTGTAGTGTACTCTATGAATAATCTTGTATTGTATGAGTTGTACGTTTGTGTTGGTAGTTACAGAGAAGATATTCTTGCAGATCTGGGTCCAGAAATTAGCACTGGGGATGATCTGTAGGTCTTGTTCCCATTTTTTTTTGAAAGGATGGATGTTGTTTTTTCTTTTGGATATTAGTTTTTCCTTAGTGATGTTGATCAGGTTGGATGTTGATGGGGGAAGATCTAAGTTAGATGATTTAATGTTGATTGTTTTCTGAATAGAGGATTTGATCTGGAAAAGTGATGCTGTACTTCTGGACCAAATGAGGGAACGAGACCAGGGTGTTATTATGGAAGATATGTTTAAGGTGTGTGATGCCTTTACTAATCCATGGTAAAAAGTTGAGTGGTTTTTTGTCAGGATTGTTCCAGATTGGAGTGTGTTTCGTAGATTGTGGTGTTGGTTATTTGGTGAAATTTCCACCAGGCTGTCAGAGTTGTAGCTATGGTAGGATTTTTGAAACAAGTATGGTGTGCGATGGAGTGGCTTATGAATGGTAAGTCTGAGATATGGATTTCTTTGCATAATGTTTGTTCCATGTCCATCCAGGAATTGTGTGATTGATTAGGATTGGTCCATTTGTGAATGTATTGAAGTTGACGGGCAATGAAGTAATGGAGGAAGTTTGGTGCTTCCAGGCCTCCTTGGGTTTTGGATTTTTGTAATGTGGCTAGTTTGATTCTAGGTGTCTTGTTTTTCCAATAGAATTTTGAGATGATGGAGTCTATGGATTTGAACCAGGAGGATGGGGGTTTGATGGGGATCATTGAGAATAGGTAGTTTATCATGGATAGTATGGTCATTTTGATTGTTGCAATTCTGCCTATGAGGGATATTGGTAGATTTGTTCAATGTTGAAGGTTGTCCTCTACTGTCTTAAAAAGTGGGTTGAAGTTGAGATTGACTAACTCTGACAGCCTAGGGGAAATTTTGACTCCTAAAGATTGTTACATTACTAGTGCACAGAGGTAGTGTTCGACAGCCCAGCTAGTAGGGCTAAGTGGTAGAATTTAGAAGTAAGTGGTGGATTTAGACCAGTTAATAGTGTAGTCTTAGATTTTAGAGAAAGTGTTTATGAGGCAAATGGTTTCAGGTAAAGAATAAGATGGATTTTGAAGGTAAAGTAGAATGTTGTCTGCATAAAGGCTGATCTTATGATGCATATTTTCTGTTTGGATTCCTGTGATGTTTATTTTTTGATGGACAGCTGCTGCAAGTGGTTCAGTGAAGATGGTGAATAAAGATGGGGAGAGTGGGCATCCTTGAATAGTACCCCAGTGTAAAGTGAAGCGTTGTGAAATTCCATTAGTGGTGATTATGGCCATTGGTGATGTGTACAAAATCCTCACCCAGTGGATAAATGATTCACGGAAACCAATTTCTTTAAGTGTAGAAAATAAAAATTCTCAATTTACTTTATCAAATGCTTTTTCTGCATTTAGCAGTGAAGCCATCAGGTCCTGGTGATTTATCGTTAGGCATGAGTTTGAGTGCATTGTAGAATTCTGTTATTGTAAACTATTGTGTATTGTAGTTTGTCAAGTGGATTTACTTGGTCTACAGTAAGTTGTGGTAAATCAATATTGCTTATTAATGTGTCTGTCTTTTTGGCTTGGTTTAGGTATTGATGAGTTTAGGTTGATATAAAAATCTTGGAAGGTGTAATTTATTTCCTCAGGTGTTTGCACAATCTTCCCTGTTGAGTTCATAATCATTGGGGTTGTTGTTTTCTCCTTGATTCACTTGATTTGATTGGCCAGGAATTTTCCAGATTTATTACTGTATTTAAAATGTTCATGTCTAAGTCTGTGTAGGAGGAATTGAGTTTTTTTATTTGTGTGCTTGTTCAGTTGTAAATTGAATTTACATAAATCCTATTTGCATTGACTTTCTCTATTTATTTAATCTTTCGTTCTACATGTCCTGTTGGTTGTCTTTCTTTTTTCTTGTGTGTGGCATATGATATGATTTTTCCTCTTAATACTGCTTTCCCTGTTTCCCAAAATAGTGATGATGTTATTTCCAGTGAATCATTTATTTCTAGGAAGGAAACCCAATCTCTTTTAATATAATTATCAAAGCTGGGCCATCAAGTAAGGAAGTATTAAATCACCGTCTGAAGTAATTTTTGAAGTAATTCAATTACTAGTTAAAGAGAAGTCAATGTGAGAGTAGGAGTGATGAACCGGCGAAAAGGAAGAGGAAGTGGATAACTCATCTGATCCACTTCCCCGATACATACGTTGTTGTTGCCGTCCAAGGCGTTTATTACTTTCTGTCTAGATCTGCTGGTCCAAGCCGTAGCTGGGAGACCTCTGGTTTTAGGCTATTTTCATTCACAAATGCAGGGAGACACCATAACAGAGATTTTTTATTTTTCTTCTATGGCAGCAAAGTCAACACGCGGCCTGGAGACCTAGTCATGGGAAAAGAACTACAGAACAACTAGTATAGGCATTGAGAGGACTGATGGGATAATAGAACACAGGAGTCCATACCAGGGCAGGAATTTCACCGACGGCTCTCTGTCTGGCTAGATGCCCTTCTCAAAAATCGTATGCTCCTCGGCCACTGTGGCCTTGGTGCCCTGCATTCTGCCTCTTTTGTGTTTTTTCCATTTATTGAACGGGCCTAAATTATTAAAGACCATAGTATTGGTAAACCCAGACATTCCGTTTTTTTAATGGTGTGAAGAAGTGACAGTGAAGTGAACCAGGTGAAGTGAAGACAACTTAAAGATAACTCGAGTTGACGACAACTACGCTCGTTATTGTAAGTAAGTGCTATAAAACCCTTGTGAGTAAAAAGCCAATACCAATACACCTGTCCACCAAGCAGAAACAGGTTATGTGGAAACAAACTAAAACAAAAGCTGTCTGTCTGTAGTCTAACTGTTTATCTTAGTTTGCCAGGTGTCTTAAAATTTGGCAAATTGCTGTAAACTTCACTGCTGAGACAAACCAGCCCTCCTCCCTGTTCCAGGGTCCCTGCAGGCAGAGGAGGAGGAAGACATATTTAATTTGAATCCTTTTAAAAGTTATATACTTTTTAAAGCAATTATTTAGTAATGGTAGTGAAGCGATAAACAGTATCGATAAGAGAAGTGGTATCGATAAAATCCTAACGATACCAATAGCCATCACTAGCCCGGCCTCTCTGCCCTCTCCTGGCAAGTCCGCCCCACTTGATTTGATAAAAATTGTGTTACACTGTTTATTAAAAAGGCATTAATGCTTTTAGAAATGGATTTGTTTTTTAAGTGAAATCCCCGTTTTTTTAACTTATGGCCTTGATGCCCTGGTATATGACTTTTGTGCCCTCAAAAAATGCCCCACTTCAGACCAAGTGGCCCTGACCTAAAATTATGAAATTCCAGGCCTGGCCTCCATATGAGTTGTCCCATACTTTATGTCTATTGTTGCACCAATATTCCAAAACTAATTCTTTGTATGTGAAAACCTATCTGGCAATAAATCTGATTCTGATTCTGATTCTTAGAGGAGTTCTGTTCCTCATGGAGGTGGAAGTTTCTGACTCCCGTCCACATGATCAGATGTCCCTGTTGGACACCATGATTCTGGATGTGTAGACACATCAGCAGGAGATCATCTGTAGGGAGGATCAAGTGGATTAGAGAGGACAGAAGGTGTGATGTGATGACAAGTGCTGTTGTATTTCTGTATCTGTAGTTCTCCTTAGACTTCTCATAAGTATGTAGTGAATGGTTAGATTAACTGTTGAGTGTATGACAGTTCTGAAAGTTAATGATCATAAACACAATCTGACCCTAATTATTGCATCAGTAAATATATTATGATGTGTACCAGTCAGATTATTGTGAAGGTTTGTGTTGCAGCCTGATTTCTGCGACGAAAGAAAAGAAAACCCAGTGAGCTCTAACTGTCCGATCTGTGGAGTCACATTTGACAGAACAGAGTAAAATAAAGTGCTAATAGAACATGCTGCATATAATCTCTTTATTAATGGGCTTAAATCACATAACTAAACAGATAAAACTTAGATATTTTTTTGTTTTTTGTAACTACCAAGTACCTGTTGTAATATCACGGTGTACATGAGCGTCCTTGAGAGCTGCACACAGGTCAAAATCCAGCGTCCACCATTGACGTTGGCTCAGGCTTCTGAAGTCCCCCCTGAGTACAGGGTTGTACCTGAGAAGTAGGTCTACTCTGCAACATACACAGTGACATAAAGGCTGTGGGCATACAGTGAGTTCCTGACTCTGTTTCAAAGTAAACACATTCAACTGATTTCTACGTGACAACTAATTCCACTCATTATTGTATTATTACTGTGTAAACTAGGGCTGTCAAATTAATGCGTTAATTTCGATTATTAATTACAAAATAATTAGGCTCTGAGCCTAACATGAAATGTTTTTGAGTTGAAATATCCTTATTTGGGGGCTTTTCCAAGCCTATATCGATATATGTGATTCATTTCAGTAATTAATCAGCATATGATGTAATTAATTAGATTAAAAATTGTAATCGATTGACAGCCCTATTATAAACATGTTTAACTGTGATGATTGACATTTTATTTTAAAGAGATTCCTTTTGTGATGTTGCACCATGAATTAACTGATGCTGAATAATCACATTTCCTAAGATGTTGAACTATTCCTTTAACTGTGTATAAACCAGTCTGCTGACTTGTGTCCTGAGTGTTCACATGTTCATCTCACCTGTAGTTCACTGAGATGTTTCTGAGCTGCTACAACTTTCTTTAACAAACAGCCTGAGAGTGTTTGTCGTGTCCTCGGCTGTGCTCCGATCAAAATGCTGCTTTCATGTTGATTTTCTGATTTTCTCCTCAGGACTCCAGGCTGAAGGAAAACTCAACTCAACAGGTAGATAGAGAAAGAAAAGAGAAAGAATCACAAAAGCAGAATCAGTCAAGTTTTAGTTCTTTTCTTTCACTGATGACTCTCTGGTTTCTGTTCAGAGTCTGTCAGGTTGGTGGGAGGAGGCAGTCGCTGTGCAGGAACACTGGAGGTGAAACAGAGAGACTGGAGACCAGTGTACTCTGACTCTGACTGGAACCTGAAGATAGCAGCTGTTGTCTGCAGAGATCTGGACTGTGGCTCTGCTGTTGTAGGAGAGAGAGAGGAGTCCTCAGACAGATCTGTGTGGTGGATCAGGTTTGACTTTGATCACTCTGGATCTGCTGTGAGGGAGTGTGTAACACCAGCATCCTCTTCCTCCATCCTGAATCTCACCTGCTCAGGTAAGCCCATCAGTGACATCATCTCTGACATCATTTATGACAGTAATGTAGCCAGGTTGACACACAGTCACACCTGCTTATAAACATGTTCTGCTGTTAATGATGAACTCATGTTGGAATTGTGCCGAGTCGAGTTTGAATCACTGAATTGTTGTTTCATGACATCTTTTTATTTCGTGTCTGGAGTCTTTTATCTCTATTTTATCTTCTATTATCTCTCCAGACTCTGTCAGGCTGGTGGACGGGAGGAGTGTGTGCTCTGGCAGACTGGAGGTGAAGTCTGACCAGTCTGACCAGTCTGACCAGTCTAACCAGAGGTGGTCCTCAGTGTGTGAAGCTGACTTTGACCAGCAGGATGCAGAGGTGGTCTGCAGGGAGCTCGGCTGTGGGCCTCCTTCAGTCCTCCAGGGGGCGCTCTATGGAGAAGTGGAGGCTCCGATGTGGACCAGAGAGTTCCAGTGTGGAGGCCATGAGTCTGCTCTCCTGGACTGTAGAAGCTCAGGCTCAGATAGAAACACCTGCTCACCTGGCAAAGCTGTTGGACTCACCTGCTCAGGTAGAAGAGGAGCTGCAGGTCTGTTCTAATGAAACTCACTTTATTCTTTCACTGATGACTCTCTGGTTTCTGTTCAGAGTCTGATGCTGTCAGGTTGGTGGGAGGAGGCAGTCGCTGTGCAGGAACACTGGAGGTGAAACTGGGAGACTGGAGACCAGTGTTCTCTTTCCCTGTCTGGACCCTGAAGGAAGCAGCTGTTGCCTGCAGAGATCTGGACTGTGGCTCTGCTGTTTCTGTAGGAGAGAGAGAGGAGTCCTCATACAGACCTGTGTGGAGGATCACCTCTGACTGTATTCACTCTGGATCTGCTCTGAGGGAGTGTGCAACACCAACGTCCTCTTCCTCCATCCTGGATCTCACCTGCTCAGGTAAGCCCATCAGTGACATCATCTCTGACATCATTTATGACAGTAATGTAGCCAGGTTGACTGCACGCAGGGTGGGGGGGTGCTCTCGGGTTGGTGAGGGTTGATTATGTATGTAAAGTTAATACGAGTGTGATTGGCCCGTGAGCCCAGTCCTGGAACGAGCACGCAGCACGCTCTCATTTTTTTAAACAATCTTTATCAGTGGAAATATATAATCTAGTATACAAGATTAAAAAAACAAGGTAGGTATTCAGTATTTCCATTTTTCCATAATTAGCAACTCATAACTCAGACATGACAAGACAGCAATCAAGCAAACAAAAGAAAAAGAACACAAGAGAAAAATGAAATAATAAAATAAAAGCCAAACAAATAACAATAAAAAATAAGACACACACCTTCACACACACACACATACACACAAACATACCTTCACACACCTTCCCACACAAGTTTGTACAGCTATATTTGTGAGGACATTCATTGACATAATGCATTCCCTAGCCCCTTACCCTAATCTTAACCATCATAACTAAATACCTGACCCAACCCTTACCCTGACCTTAACCCAAACTTAATTTTAACCTGAACCTTAAAACCAAGTCTGAACCTTCAGCCGTTGAAGGGGTCTCAGAAAGTGAGGACTAGACAAAATGTCCTCACTTTCCAAAAATGTCCTCACTCCCATGGTCTAAAACTCAAACTGGTTCTCACAAAGATAGTTGTTCTAGAGCACACTCACACACTCACACACACACACACCTTTACACACACACGCGCGCACACACACACACACACACACACACACTTGTGTGTCAGCCTCCTAGGGTGAAAACAGTCGCTGCCAAAGGCTGGAGACATTTTTGGGGAGCGCCGGACGAACCCAGCGTAGAGCTGTAGAGCTGCTGGTTGCAGCTAAATATAATGATCGGTCTCCTGTCCTCTCCACAAGCCTCGCATGAATTGACCGGCAGATGAACTCCATCCACAATTACTACACAGACAAAGATTTTCCAAGCTGACCTTCTTTAATGTAGCAGTTGGTAGCAGGGTAAAACTGACAGAAAGAAAACACACAGTCAAAAGACTGTCCATATTCCCATAATAGTAGTACAAGGTTAGTATTAAGTATACCACAAATGATACAAATAATATTTGTGAAAATATGCATAAACATTAAAAAATGATGAACCCAGATGTTACGTTTACATACCGACGATGCTTTCAAAGACCTGAACGTCAGGATGATGTAGAGCAGGTCTCAAGAGTGCAGGTATTTCACTGTTTAAAATATTATTTACAGAGTTTGACTAAGTTTGCTGCTATTTTGATTAAAATGTATTGGCTTGTATTGTATAGAGGGCTGCATGAAATATGGCCGAGGCTCAGCCCTTTGAAGCCCAAACAAACTTTAATACACAAAGGACAATAATTAAACAATGAAGAAAGGAAACAAAGAATAAGGATTAAATAAGAACTTTACAGTAACGTTGCTGCAGTCTGTGGGCTTATAAACATGTTCTGCTGTTAATGATGAACTCATGTTGGAATTGTGCCGAGTCGAGTTTGAATCACTGAATTGTTGTTTCATGACATCTTTTTATTTAGTGTCTGGAGTCTTTTATCTCTATTTTATCTTCTATTATCTCTCCAGACTCTGTCAGGCTGGTGGACGGGACGAGTCTGTGCTCAGGCAGACTGGAGGTGAAGTCTGACCAGTCTGACCAGTCTGACCAGAGGTGGTCCTCAGTGTGTGAAGCTGACTTTGACCAGCAGGATGCAGAGGTGGTCTGCAGGGAGCTCGGCTGTGGGCCTCCTTTAGTCCTGCAGGGGGCGCTCTATGGAGAAGTGGAGGCTCCGATGTGGACCAGAGAGTTCCAGTGTGGAGGCCATGAGTCTGCTCTCCTGGACTGTAGAAGCTCAGGCTCAGATAGAAACACCTGCTCACCTGGCAAAGCTGTTGGACTCACCTGCTCAGGTAGAAGAGGAGCTGCAGGTCTGTTCTAATGAAACTCACTTTATTCTTTCACTGATGACTCTCTGGTTTCTGTTCAGAGTCTGATGCTGTCAGGTTGGTGGGAGGAGGCAGTCGCTGTGCAGGAACACTGGAGGTGAAACAGGGAGACTGGAGACCAGTGGTCACTGTCTGGACCCTGAAGGAAGCAGCTGTTGCCTGCAGAGATCTGGACTGTGGCTCTGCTGTTTCTGTAGGACGGAGAAAGGAGTCCTCAGTCAGACCTGTGTGGAGGATCACCTCTGACTGTGTTCACTCTGGATCTGCTCTGAGGGAGTGTGTAACATCATGGTCCTCTTCCTTCATCCTGGATCTCACCTGCTCAGGTAAGCCCATCAGTGACATCATCTATAACATCAGGCTCTTTGAGATGAGCCAGGCCGGCGCAGAATCGATCTCAGACGATCGCCGCACAATGCATGCTGGTTAGATTTGTGTAGGACTTGATCCTTACTTGCTCATGCACTAGTGGACAACGATAACTTCACGAGGTCGAGGCGGCCGCAGTTTTTAGAACCAGGCGCCGCAGCTGCTCTCCACCAACTGCAAGACCCAGGGCATGATGGGAAAACGCCTGGCTGTCTCCTAATCAAAGAGCTGATTGGCTCTTAGTTTCTAACACAAACCCCCCACGTTTTGTAGAAATAATTGTAATATTTAACGCTACACTATCGGCTGTTAGTCTCGTGTTCTGCAATGAAGGTTTCATCTGCTAACAATCATCTTGTGTGGTTGATAATAATAATAATGAAAAAACAAGAAGAAGAATCAAGGTTATTTATGTAGCAAGTGCTTTACAAAGCAGACATAAAAGGAACAAAGGATAGAATACCAAGTCAGATACACACTTTTCCCCATATATATAATTAAATCAAATACAAATAAATCAATAAATAAAGATGTTAAGAAA
>CM062203.1:3515000-3525000 GCA_031216445.1 Lateolabrax maculatus
AGGGTGGCGATGGAGATGTTTCGGCTTCACTTTTGGGGGGCTGTCATGTCCTCCATCCTTATATACAGTTTAAAATCGACAAGCAGCGATTGGCCAGGTGTGTGGAGATGACATGGAGGTCTGTCTTGCGCTTGATTTTCTATTATTCATCCCGTCCCTTCCTTCTCGACAGTGGCAGGGTTTTCACCCTGGTTCGAGTCTGGCTAGTTGGAAGGGAAATAACCACCTTTTCCTTTTGACATGGTCGAAAAAACTCTTTGTACAAAGTATTTCTTTTTAAAGCCTTAAATGTTTTGTTACAGCCTATAGTCAACCACAGCTAAATTAAAATCCTAATTTACCACTCCTGCTCTCAGTCTCTTATTACTGTCTACTTTGACTCTTACTCTCTCGTCCTCTAAATTGATATTTCCCTGCCTCTCTCTCTATCTCCCTCTCTCTTTCTCCCTCTCTTTCTCTCCACTTATTTAATTTGGTATCACATTAAGGCTCCGGAGGAGAAAGTTAATTACGTAGCATTTTGAATTATGAATTGCGGTACAGTTTAGTAACATATTGCCTCATTTCTCACCGCAGACTGAAGCTGCGATGAGATTTTTCACAGTTACTTTGCAGGTATCAAAGGTGCCATGTTCAGTGGGATCTTTTATATGAGTTGAATTTTATATTAACTTGATATCATCTTTTGTGAAAGCCCACATGACAGATGAAGGGCTTCGCTCTAAAATGCAATATTATATGAATTAATTATGGGAAAAAAATTTGCTATCAGTAATTTCTCAGTCAATATTTCTTACTTAGCCGCACCTAATATTGTTGTCTTTAATGGCAATTGTTCTAAGAGTTATAAGAGTACAGTAGAGTTTCTTTCATAATAATACTGTACACCAAGGATGCAACACTAAAAAAAATCAAGTTATGGTCTTTTTTTATTTCACACTTTATAATCGGAAATTCAGCTGTAAAAATGAGCAACAAATTCAAATTATAATATTAATGCAATGCTGATGAAATATCTACATCTGAAGGAAGAACTGTGCTATGATCTCATGCTATCAATCATTTTATTACACTTTCACACATAAAATGAATCATTCGATAGTGATGTTTCTGTTTTCCCGTTAGCATCTCAACCATCTATCACCAGCAACTTCCAGCTTTAAAGGGTCTTTTTTTTTTTTTCACGTGCCCCTTGTGGCATCTAGCTGTGCAGATAGTTTTGGTTTGGTGTCCTGCATCCTCTCCATTACAATGCTGGTGAATGGGATTTTGTCTGTGTTGCTCACAGCATTGAAAAAAATACATTTAAACAAAATTCTACAGAAATAGGTTTCCCTGAATGAAATTTCCTGATACAACAAGTTCTCAAAAGGTACTCAATAGTACAACATTTAAGCATTTTCTCACCTTTAGGGTTAAGGTTTGGTTAAATTGGATTTATACTCCAATTATGGAGCCTATGCAGCGTACGTCTGAGCTACTGCAGCTGCAGAGACACCACATGGAGACCATGAAGAAAGAGTCAGTAGCCTTGTCCTGCCCACATCAGCCATCTCCACTGCAAACCTGTAACTCACCGCAATCCAAAAACACAATAATCTCCTATTCAGTTATGAAATGAGTCAAACTTTCCCACTGTCCAATCATTATTTGGGCAGAAATCTCAAAGACAAATATCTCAAAACCTGGACAAATTCAACTAAAATTGTCCACTATATGTAAGAAAGCAAAGAGAGAAAATTATTTTTTAATTATTAGGTGGCCCAACCCTTTAAAGTTAGAGTTTTGGAGTTGAGGATCCAATCAAGTTTGCCTGAGTTAGACCACACCAACAGTCTACAGTCCTCACAGTCCACATTCAATTTGTACATATTATTAAAAAGACTTACACGACTTCTAGTAAATATAGGTACGGATTTGTGTGGAGATCAGACTCCACATTTACACACCATACTGTCCCTGACCCCCCCTCCTGCCTCCCCCCCTCTCTCTCCCCCAGTCATTTACATTTATATTGAATTAGAAGCCGTGGTGGAGAGCGAGTGGAGGCAGCCGAGACTGATTATAATGGGAGATTACAGGCCGACTGCACCACCATTATGTCGTGTAATTACAAAGAGAGAGAGAGTGAGAGAGGAGGATGGGGTCCTTGGACGCCCAGATGTCAGGATCCATTTCATTTAGGGGAATAATGTCTCTCTGCACCTCTTCTACCTGTAAATATTATAGAGAGCTGAGTTCTCCCCTCTTTTTACACCCATTTTTATGGGTCACAATTTATTGGAGACAAATATCAAACAAGGCATTAGGGAGGATGCGTGCCCCCCCATCAGCCGATTTACTGCTGCGTCTCGATCCACTTTATGGCTTCCTTTGACTGCATCGATCTGGTGTCCTAATGCATGTAGGATTACTGGCCAAGCACTTGGGGAAAGGACTAATAGGTTCAACATAATGTAAAGTCCTTTGGAAAAGATCACCTACTGTGTTTCGCCTTCTAAAGCACTGTAGTTGATAGATTTTAGAGGAAGTGACTAGTAATTCCTGTATTATAGGTATGGTAATAGCCAGGGATGTGTTGGTAAATTAAAAGGACATTACAGGGGACACAAATCAAATATGTATCCATATAAGCAGGAGGCTCTGGTGAGAGGATTTCACGTCTCTGACATGTTATATGGGGACAAGAATTTCAAAATGTAGGCACGAGCAAGACTTTTTAGTGCTTTGTAGACAAATAGCAGGATTTTAAACACAAGTCTGTTGCGAACAGGGAGCTATTGGAGGGAGGTGAAAATGTTTTTGCCCTGGTTAAAAGCCTTGCATCAGCATTTTGAACTAGTTGGAGACTAGAAAGAAATCTGAGTGATGCTAAACACCAAGAACTGCTGTAATCAAATTTAGGAGGGTTTGAAGGAATGGAAGACTTTGTCCAGGTCAGACATGGAGAATTGTTGTGAAATTCCATATAATGCGCTGATTGAAACTTGATTATTTCTTTATTTCATTTTTCTTTTTGCATGTAAATTTCCAAAAGGAGACAGGAATAAAGCAAACTGCCCTCTCTGTTCCCTAGTTGACATCCGATTGATTTACACTTTTGAATAAGCTCTCATTACATTATGTCTTGACCTAATATCATGTTTCAGCAGGAAATACATCAAATTAAAGGTACCGCCTGGACAAATGAGGCCGAATGCACGTCTACCCCTCATCATTCGGTCCATATTTGTTGCCGTTTTTGTCCACAAGTGAAGAAGATCATCATCATGATCATGGAGTTAGTATTTTAGCAGTGAAACAACAGGCTGCAATTTACATTCATTTCCCTCAAAAACAAACAAAGTATAATTGGTTTTTGGTGGTGTGTTTTCTATACCTTACAGGTCCCAGTTCACTGTTTGGAAGTTTGCTTGTCATGCCACCCACATTTTTCTCACAACTTGTGATCCCCTCATGCTGTGTGTAAGAGATTCAACGCTCATTATAGAAAATGAAGGGGAGGCTGTTTTTCAACATGAAAGGTAAGTGTATATTATAATATTATAATTTCTCATTATGGTGTATACTGTAGGCAAAATACTGAATGAATGGATACTTTTTTTTAGTAGAAAAGGATTCAAATTTCAGCCAGACCTTCTGCCAAAACTTCCACATATTCAGCAAATGAGTACTATCTGCTGTATTTACAGTGCAGTGAGAAAACTGACACCACCAAGCACTGACCTCCTGACATTGGTGTTTTAACTCCTTCTTTTCCTCACAGCTTGGACTCAGATTCTTCGATACAGTGGATCCACACAGGTCTGCCCTCAGGATGGCAGCACTGACCACAGTTAGTCCTTCAGATATTTGATATATTACAGGTGGGTAGTTCCCCTTGATCTGTCGTCAGTCTGTCAGTGTCGACAATTCTGACCGTTGGATGGTTGATTAAATGAGGAAAAGAAATTAAAAGTGGGATCATATCTGAAACTAATAGATTTTTTAATTCCATTTTTTGGCATTTTGGCATTAAGGGGCACCGAGTGGGAACAGTAGCTGACTGATTCTGAGGGCCAAGTCACCTTATAAGCTGACAAAATGTGACTGATTTCATTTACAAATTGTCACCAGCACAACTTACTTCTTATAATACTTTTAATCAAAAGTTCTTCCTTTGTCAGCAAAACACAGGGGACTGAGAAGATCTTTGAGTAGAAGCAGAGTAGATTAGATTTCTGGCACAACTTTACCTACTTCCAAGGTACATCGAGAATGGAAAAAGGTTGAAACTTGTAGTACTTGTTGTACAAAGAACAACCTATTTGTGAAACCAACACATTTCGGCTTGTGGCCTTCATCGGGGTCTTTCAAAAAGTGTTTCTGAAATCATTTTAATAGTGTTTGGGAACTCTTTATCTATATCACTGGTTGAGGAGGTCATAACCACTGTTGGAACACACTATGGGACCCTTCACTGTCTGTTGTACTGAAGTAAATAGCCATACAGGGTCACATGTGGTTTATATTCACTATTGCACATATCCTGCATTATCAATTCTGGTCCCAGACATATCCATCAAACACTTGATGGATATGTCTGGGCAAAGTAAATGAGCCGATATGCAGATGAACCTCTCAGAGGAGCTGATGTGCCTGTGTGGTGAAATCTATTTAAACAGCAAGACTAGGATGGTAGCATCACTCTTAAATAAAGATAACAGGAATAGCGGTATAGTAATAGCAGTAGTAAGTAGTAGCAATCGTCATATTTCCTTCACTGTGATGTCAGTCAGTTCAAAACGCTCTAAAAACATCCCCAAAACCTTCCTTAAATTAGTTTTTAAATTAATGTGTCTATATAATTATGTGATATTCCATGAACCCCATAGAGAGGTCAGGCTTTATGTGGTTAAACAGCTTTTAATGATTTTGATTTCCTCTGTTTGAGGTGTAATAAAAACACCAATTCAAACAGTGAGGATTAATGAGGACAATAACAACAGTCATTAAGGCAGATAACTTAGATATCTGAGGAGGAACATCATTATCATTACCGAGTGATAAAGCGTTCTGTCTGTGAAACCCTGATAATCCAGGACCTTTTAATATTTTTAAAGTGCCTCAGTGGAGCTCATGAGGGGACTCAGCCATGATCAGACTGGACAATGGCGCCGCCTAGAGTTCACTTTATCCACTGACATTTTGTGTGGTCAGACGACATTTATTGTGACAGATAGTCAGTAAATATCCTGTAATGGGCCTATTCACTTGTTACCGGCCTGGTTGGAGCTACATTTATTTATTTAATTGTGAGAAAGTACTTACACAAGGAATTTTTATGACACTGATGTGAATGTGAATCAACACTAACCATGGATAGATGGATAGATTCATTTCAGTGCATTTATTTATTTTATTGAAGTGAAACAAATCTACACAAATTAAGATAAAAAAAAACAATATACAATCTTGAATTAGTAAAATAAATATACATATAAATCCACACAGAGTAAGGCAAAGGGACGCGTGTCTTGTGAAAAAATTAAAAGAAATAAAAAGGGCAGGCACGGAGAAAACACAGCCACAATATCTTCAACATGAAGAAGCAATCAGAAAAATCAGTGATAATGCATTGAACAATTCATGTTAAAATAATAAAGCAACTGAGTTGTAGGCCTATGTAAGCATTTGTGAGTCTTAGTGTGTAAATATACAGTAGTAATGTATCAACATAAGAAACAACACACACAGTGTAGAAGTATGTGCACAGCATCAAACAGAGGCACTAGTATGAAAACAAAATCTAACCACTACTACTGCTGAAGTGACTGTTGAAACGAGGCTTTTATTTTGAAGGCTGCTTTGCGACGTACAGGAAGTAAACATCGTTCACGTGCAGTTTCCGTCAGGAGGTTTCCTGCTCTTTTTCCTCCGCGTGTTTTCTTCTTTTACTTCAAGTTGCATCGGCTCCAGCCATGAGTGCGGTCCTCCCTCGGATAGAGCAGCTGTCTGCCAGAGTTGTTCGGGTTCTGGGCTGCAACCCGGGGCCGATGACCCTGCAGGGGACCAACACGTACCTGGTCGGGACCGGGGAAAGGTGACACACCTGTCAAGTTAACGTTGGCGCAAAAGCACGCTTACTTTGGCGTGTTTTTCTGTTGCAGAATATTCTGTGTTTGGAAACGATCTTTTGTGGCCCCAAAAACGCGACAGTTAGGTTTGTTGTCCAGGCAGCCCTCGTGGAAAAAGACGCCACGCCAAATTCCATTCAAATTTTTCTTAATTTAATGTTTTCTTGTATGTCAGGTAAAACACACAGAGTACAGACCAAGAGTCGAGATTGATCCTGAATAAGCAGGATACACTGGGTATTTCGGCATATACACAATGTAAGAAATATTAATAATTGTTAGAAAGTTTTTTAATTATTAGACTTTAATATACTCACTACATAATGCAAAAATACTGATACCCAACACAATAAAACACCTAATTCAGTAGAGTTTGTATGGGTTTATTTACATGCAAAGTACAAAGCACAAAGTTAATAAATGAGCAGAATTGATGTACATGAATAAAGATAGCTACTTTAAAGCCTTGATTATACTTACACTGTGTATAATGTGCGATTGTATTCCAGGCGAGTGCTGATAGACACTGGAGAACCTGCTGTGCCTGAATACATCAGCAGTCTGAAACAGGTACTGAGGCAGTTCAACACCAGCATCCAGGAGATCATCGTCACACACTGGCATCATGACCACACCGGCGGAGTGGAGGACATCTGCAGGGACATCACTGGTGAGCACAGTATGCGTGGAAAAGCTTTAATGACCCTACAGGGTTATTTGAATTGGATATCAGTCTGAAAATACAAAATATGGGTAACTTTAAAGGGCCAGTTCCCCTTCAAGTCTGAGGTATAAAATAGTCCAAATTTCAACTACCAGCGATCTAGTTGTCACAATAGTACTTGTGAAAAAAAATTGTGCAGGTCGGAAAAACAAGAGAGAATAGACGTAAATAATTAATGATAAAAACATCATTGTTTGTTTGGCAGTTCAGTATTTCTCTGTTTGCCCTCCTGCAGGTTCTGAGGTCCGAGTCAGCAAACTGCCTCGCTCCATCCAAGTCAAGGAGACAGCTGGAAACAAAAGCTTTACTTACCTAAAAGATGGAGATGTTGTCCAGACGGAGGGGGCCACACTCAAGTCAGTTCAGTTTATATACAAGTTGTAAAGCTTATCTTGTTATAGTCAGTTGTTTGAGCAGACAGTCATGTTTCTTTTTCCCAGGGTGCTGTTCACCCCGGGCCACACTGACGACCACATGGCCTTGCTGCTGGAGGAGGAGCAGGCGCTCTTCTCTGGAGACTGCATCCTGGGCGAAGGCACCGCCGTGTTCGAGGATCTCTACGACTACATGAAATCTCTGAAAATCCTGCTGGACTCTCAGGCCGACCTCATCTACCCTGGTTAGTCAGCACACATTCATTTTGTTCTTGAAAGGTTTTCTGGATAATGTATTTTTATTTTTTATTTAGCATCTCAGTGGTAATAAGGGAGGGGCAAGCACCCCCACTGGGGCAGTGGGATTTAACTGCCTTGCTCAAGGGCTCCTCATAGGTGAGGGAGTCATGAGGGAGTAATAAATGAGGGGCAATTGCTGCTCGTTCCTGTCGCAAGTTCCCTTTTCCTTTAATATCCCTTTAATATTAATTCTCACTGTTTTTATTTTTTTATTTTTCAAGCATTCACTATCATTAAATATGCTTAAAATTAGTTTAAGGGCTGCAATATTGTTTACTTTCATTATTATTAAATGCAATATTATTAAATTTTCTGCTGTTAGGGGTCTCTCAATCAAAACGAAAAGAAAAGGGCTCACAGGAGTTATTTGTCTTCACCACCATTGCCGTCATTGCAGTCAGCTTCTCCCAGTTAGGATTCATTCAGTGTTCATCGGTCAAGAAGTTTTTACTGGGGGCCGAATTATCCGCAGAGGTCTCCTCCTCTCCAAAACACCCGGACCAGGTGACTAAAACCAGTAAAAACACTGAATAAAGCTAGTTTCCAAGTTATAAAGTTAAAAATCAGTGTCTCTCCGACGCTGTTTACTGGACACAGGATGTCCCAGAGCGGCTGCAAGCCGAGCTGCCGCTTACGTTTGCTCAGCTTGTTTCTCTGATAACTTAAGACCCAGACGTCCAATGACTTGAAGTTAACTTAAGTTTAATGTGGCTTAAAACTGGATGGAGTAAAATGTATGCACAAAGGGGATATGACGCCATTGAGAAGCAACCAAATGAAACGGGCGGCTACCTTGGTTAAAAGATTAGACTAAGATTTCTCCACTCAACAAAATATACAACATAGGTCTAGTCGTTTTTAGACATTTTATTGCAGAAAAGCTACAAATTATACCTTTAATCCATGAACAGAAAATCAGTCCATCTGACGCTTCATTGTAAAGTCATTCAGATGTTTGGACAAAAACTCTGCTGCTGCTCTCTGTGCAGGTCACGGACCCGTGGTCCAGGATGCTGGCACTAAGATCAGACACTACATGAGCCACCGGGACCAAAGAGAGCAGCAGATCCTGGCAGCCGTTCAGGACGGAGCAGGAAAGCCTTTCTCCTCAATGGAGCTCGTCAAGATCGTCTACAAGGTCAGCACAAAACCGGCTGGTACTTTGATGTGTTTTTATCCAGCCTGTAGTCCAGGGCTGACTGGTAACCAAATCTGGACTGTTGTAAAATATAGTTCTTTTCAGCTCTGGATAAGGGCCTTCAGTGGCGTCCACACCGGACACACAGTGGGAGCCCATGCAATTAGAAAGTTCCTCAGAATACAAAGTAAACATACTAAAACTAAAATAAGTCTGTGGAAGTGACCTGCAAGCAATCCCACAAGCCACTCTTCTGTGTCTGTGGAGGTGATCTTAGTCAAATGCTGTGCTTGTTGACAGATGACAGATGTTTCTCTTCCAGGACACCCCTGAGTACCTGCACCAAGCAGCTAATGTGAACCTGGTCCATCACTTAAAGAAACTGGAGAAAGAAGGCAAGATCAGCCTGGGTACGTCATCTGTTACTACCACTGCAAACAACACTGGCCAGTAACCATTAAAATGTTTAAAAAGGGTGAATTCAACCAAAAATAGACACAATGATAGATGGCAATGATAGATTCTATGTGGTCAAGGTTAAGGACAATTATTGCGTGTGCTAAGAAAATTAGGGTTTGCACTCACTGACAGTAAACATTTACTTTTTTTTCTCCACAGTGAATGAATCGTCACAGAACATCAAATGGAAGAGTAACCTCTGATGTCCAAATTGCAAAATCCGAAATTCTGTAATTGACCATTTGGTCAGGATGATGAAAATCCATCTGTTGATAGTGTATAAATCAAAATGATCACCTTTAGGCATAATTTACATGGTTGAACGCCATGATGGACACGTGTTGATGAATCAGGGATGGTGGTCACACTTGTTGCCTTGGATGTTTTCTGACATTCACCAGGACTGAGCCTGTGTTAAGAGTTTAAAAAACGCCAAAATTTGCCTGAAGGGCAGCAGGAGTTTGTTGCCGTGATCAGCGTGCCACAGTGCCCCTGAGTTAAAATGCTTGTCTGCTTTTTCTCTTTCCAGGCAGAATGCTTACACATAACATAACCTGCTGCTTTTGACTTACACCAGTCGTGGCCCTAAACCTGATCATCTACAACATAATCCTAAACAGATGTGTGATTAGTAAAATAACCATTTCATTTGTTGAGTTTGGTACACAACCCTGTCTCTTTCCTTGTCCCATTCATCTATCTGTAGCCTTTGCAGGACTTTGTCAACTGATGTAAAAGGTCATTTAACTGTTTTGTCAAAGCATCTTCCTTGGGACTTAATAATGTGCATATTTGATGTTAGGACATACAGTTTTGCACATTATGTAGTGATATACAGTATATTAACATACACTGTACTGTATACGGTCACTAGGTGGCAGTATCTGCT